>OX366530.1:2500-17500 GCA_947256265.1 Acronicta leporina
TAACCTAACCTAACCTAACCTAACCTAACCTAACCTAACCTAACCTAACCTAACCTAACCTAACCTAACCTAACCTAACCTAACCTAACCTAACCTAACCTAACCTAACCTAACCTAACCTAACCTAACCTAACCTAACCTAACCTAACCTAACCTAACCTAACCTAACCTAACCTAACCTAACCTAACCTAACCTAACCTAACCTAACCTAACCTAACCTAACCTAACCTAACCTAACCTAACCTAACCTAACCTAACCTAACCTAACCTAACCTAACCTAACCTAACCTAACCTAACCTAACCTAACCTAACCTAACCTAACCTAACCTAACCTAACCTAACCTAACCTAACCTAACCTAACCTAACCTAACCTAACCTAACCTAACCTAACCTAACCTAACCTAACCTAACCTAACCTAACCTAACCTAACCTAACCTAACCTAACCTAACCTAACCTAACCTAACCTAACCTAACCTAACCTAACCTAACCTAACCTAACCTAACCTAACCTAACCTAACCTAACCTAACCTAACCTAACCTAACCTAACCTAACCTAACCTAACCTAACCTAACCTAACCTAACCTAACCTAACCTAACCTAACCTAACCTAACCTAACCTAACCTAACCTAACCTAACCTAACCTAACCTAACCTAACCTAACCTAACCTAACCTAACCTAACCTAACCTAACCTAACCTAACCTAACCTAACCTAACCTAACCTAACCTAACCTAACCTAACCTAACCTAACCTAACCTAACCTAACCTAACCTAACCTAACCTAACCTAACCTAACCTAACCTAACCTAACCTAACCTAACCTAACCTAACCTAACCTAACCTAACCTAACCTAACCTAACCTAACCTAACCTAACCTAACCTAACCTAACCTAACCTAACCTAACCTAACCTAACCTAACCTAACCTAACCTAACCTAACCTAACCTAACCTAACCTAACCTAACCTAACCTAACCTAACCTAACCTAACTAACCTAACCTAACCTAACCTAACCTAACCTAACCTAACCTAACCTAACCTAACCTAACCTAACCTAACCTAACCTAACCTAACCTAACCTAACCTAACCTAACCTAACCTAACCTAACCTAACCTAACCTAACCTAACCTAACCTAACCTAACCTAACCTAACCTAACCTAACCTAACCTAACCTAACCTAACCTAACCTAACCTAACCTAACCTAACCTAACCTAACCTAACCTAACCTAACCTAACCTAACCTAACCTAACCTAACCTAACCTAACCTAACCTAACCTAACCTAACCTAACCTAACCTAACCTAACCTAACCTAACCTAACCTAACCTAACCTAACCTAACCTAACCTAACCTAACCTAACCTAACCTAACCTAACCTAACCTAACCTAACCTAACCTAACCTAACCTAACCTAACCTAACCTAACCTAACCTAACCTAACCTAACCTAACCTAACCTAACCTAACCTAACCTAACCTAACCTAACCTAACCTAACCTAACCTAACCTAACCTAACCTAACCTAACCTAACCTAACCTAACCTAACCTAACCTAACCTAACCTAACCTAACCTAACCTAACCTAACCTAACCTAACCTAACCTAACCTAACCTAACCTAACCTAACCTAACCTAACCTAACCTAACCTAACCTAACCTAACCTAACCTAACCTAACCTAACCTAACCTAACTAACCTAACCTAACCTAACCTAACCTAACCTAACCTAACCTAACCTAACCTAACCTAACCTAACCTAACCTAACCTAACCTAACCTAACCTAACCTAACCTAACCTAACCTAACCTAACCTAACCTAACCTAACCTAACCTAACCTAACCTAACCTAACCTAACCTAACCTAACCTAACCTAACCTAACCTAACCTAACCTAACCTAACCTAACCTAACCTAACCTAACCTAACCTAACCTAACCTAACCTAACCTAACCTAACCTAACCTAACCTAACCTAACCTAACCTAACCTAACCTAACCTAACCTAACCTAACCTAACCTAACCTAACCTAACCTAACCTAACCTAACCTAACCTAACCTAACCTAACCTAACCTAACCTAACCTAACCTAACCTAACCTAACCTAACCTAACCTAACCTAACCTAACCTAACCTAACCTAACCTAACCTAACCTAACCTAACCTAACCTAACCTAACCTAACCTAACCTAACCTAACCTAACCTAACCTAACCTAACCTAACCTAACCTAACCTAACCTAACCTAACCTAACCTAACCTAACCTAACCTAACCTAACCTAACCTAACCTAACCTAACCTAACCTAACCTAACCTAACCTAACCTAACCTAACCTAACCTAACCTAACCTAACCTAACCTAACCTAACCTAACCTAACCTAACCTAACCTAACCTAACCTAACCTAACCTAACCTAACCTAACCTAACCTAACCTAACCTAACCTAACCTAACCTAACCTAACCTAACCTAACCTAACCTAACCTAACCTAACCTAACCTAACCTAACCTAACCTAACCTAACCTAACCTAACCTAACCTAACCTAACCTAACCTAACCTAACCTAACCTAACCTAACTAACCTAACCTAACCTAACCTAACCTAACCTAACCTAACCTAACCTAACCTAACCTAACCTAACCTAACCTAACCTAACCTAACCTAACCTAACCTAACCTAACCTAACCTAACCTAACCTAACCTAACCTAACCTAACCTAACCTAACCTAACCTAACCTAACCTAACCTAACCTAACCTAACCTAACCTAACCTAACCTAACCTAACCTAACCTAACCTAACCTAACCTAACCTAACCTAACCTAACCTAACCTAACCTAACCTAACCTAACCTAACCTAACCTAACCTAACCTAACCTAACCTAACCTAACCTAACCTAACCTAACCTAACCTAACCTAACCTAACCTAACCTAACCTAACCTAACCTAACCTAACCTAACCTAACCTAACCTAACCTAACCTAACCTAACCTAACCTAACCTAACCTAACCTAACCTAACCTAACCTAACCTAACCTAACCTAACCTAACCTAACCTAACCTAACCTAACCTAACCTAACCTAACCTAACCTAACCTAACCTAACCTAACCTAACCTAACCTAACCTAACCTAACCTAACCTAACCTAACCTAACCTAACCTAACCTAACCTAACCTAACCTAACCTAACCTAACCTAACCTAACCTAACCTAACCTAACCTAACCTAACCTAACCTAACCTAACCTAACCTAACCTAACCTAACCTAACCTAACCTAACCTAACCTAACCTAACCTAACCTAACCTAACCTAACCTAACCTAACCTAACCTAACCTAACCTAACCTAACCTAACCTAACCTAACCTAACCTAACCTAACCTAACCTAACCTAACCTAACCTAACCTAACCTAACCTAACCTAACCTAACCTAACCTAACCTAACCTAACCTAACCTAACCTAACCTAACCTAACCTAACCTAACCTAACCTAACCTAACCTAACCTAACCTAACCTAACCTAACCTAACCTAACCTAACCTAACCTAACCTAACCTAACCTAACCTAACCTAACCTAACCTAACCTAACCTAACCTAACCTAACCTAACCTAACCTAACCTAACCTAACCTAACCTAACCTAACCTAACCTAACCTAACCTAACCTAACCTAACCTAACCTAACCTAACCTAACCTAACCTAACCTAACCTAACCTAACCTAACCTAACCTAACCTAACCTAACCTAACCTAACCTAACCTAACCTAACCTAACCTAACCTAACCTAACCTAACCTAACCTAACCTAACCTAACCTAACCTAACCTAACCTAACCTAACCTAACCTAACCTAACCTAACCTAACCTAACCTAACCTAACCTAACCTAACCTAACCTAACCTAACCTAACCTAACCTAACCTAACCTAACCTAACCTAACCTAACCTAACCTAACCTAACCTAACCTAACCTAACCTAACCTAACCTAACCTAACCTAACCTAACCTAACCTAACCTAACCTAACCTAACCTAACCTAACCTAACCTAACCTAACCTAACCTAACCTAACCTAACCTAACCTAACCTAACCTAACCTAACCTAACCTAACCTAACCTAACCTAACCTAACCTAACCTAACCTAACCTAACCTAACCTAACCTAACCTAACCTAACCTAACCTAACCTAACCTAACCTAACCTAACCTAACCTAACCTAACCTAACCTAACCTAACCTAACCTAACCTAACCTAACCTAACCTAACCTAACCTAACCTAACCTAACCTAACCTAACCTAACCTAACCTAACCTAACCTAACCTAACCTAACCTAACCTAACCTAACCTAACCTAACCTAACCTAACCTAACCTAACCTAACCTAACCTAACCTAACCTAACCTAACCTAACCTAACCTAACCTAACCTAACCTAACCTAACCTAACCTAACCTAACCTAACCTAACCTAACCTAACCTAACCTAACCTAACCTAACCTAACCTAACCTAACCTAACCTAACCTAACCTAACCTAACCTAACCTAACCTAACCTAACCTAACCTAACCTAACCTAACCTAACCTAACCTAACCTAACCTAACCTAACCTAACCTAACCTAACCTAACCTAACCTAACCTAACCTAACCTAACCTAACCTAACCTAACCTAACCTAACCTAACCTAACCTAACCTAACCTAACCTAACCTAACCTAACCTAACCTAACCTAACCTAACCTAACCTAACCTAACCTAACCTAACCTAACCTAACCTAACCTAACCTAACCTAACCTAACCTAACCTAACCTAACCTAACCTAACCTAACCTAACCTAACCTAACCTAACCTAACCTAACCTAACCTAACCTAACCTAACCTAACCTAACCTAACCTAACCTAACCTAACCTAACCTAACCTAACCTAACCTAACCTAACCTAACCTAACCTAACCTAACCTAACCTAACCTAACCTAACCTAACCTAACCTAACCTAACCTAACCTAACCTAACCTAACCTAACCTAACCTAACCTAACCTAACCTAACCTAACCTAACCTAACCTAACCTAACCTAACCTAACCTAACCTAACCTAACCTAACCTAACCTAACCTAACCTAACCTAACCTAACCTAACCTAACCTAACCTAACCTAACCTAACCTAACCTAACCTAACCTAACCTAACCTAACCTAACCTAACCTAACCTAACCTAACCTAACCTAACCTAACCTAACCTAACCTAACCTAACCTAACCTAACCTAACCTAACCTAACCTAACCTAACCTAACCTAACCTAACCTAACCTAACCTAACCTAACCTAACCTAACCTAACCTAACCTAACCTAACCTAACCTAACCTAACCTAACCTAACCTAACCTAACCTAACCTAACCTAACCTAACCTAACCTAACCTAACCTAACCTAACCTAACCTAACCTAACCTAACCTAACCTAACCTAACCTAACCTAACCTAACCTAACCTAACCTAACCTAACCTAACCTAACCTAACCTAACCTAACCTAACCTAACCTAACCTAACCTAACCTAACCTAACCTAACCTAACCTAACCTAACCTAACCTAACCTAACCTAACCTAACCTAACCTAACCTAACCTAACCTAACCTAACCTAACCTAACCTAACCTAACCTAACCTAACCTAACCTAACCTAACCTAACCTAACCTAACCTAACCTAACCTAACCTAACCTAACCTAACCTAACCTAACCTAACCTAACCTAACCTAACCTAACCTAACCTAACCTAACCTAACCTAACCTAACCTAACCTAACCTAACCTAACCTAACCTAACCTAACCTAACCTAACCTAACCTAACCTAACCTAACCTAACCTAACCTAACCTAACCTAACCTAACCTAACCTAACCTAACCTAACCTAACCTAACCTAACCTAACCTAACCTAACCTAACCTAACCTAACCTAACCTAACCTAACCTAACCTAACCTAACCTAACCTAACCTAACCTAACCTAACCTAACCTAACCTAACCTAACCTAACCTAACCTAACCTAACCTAACCTAACCTAACCTAACCTAACCTAACCTAACCTAACCTAACCTAACCTAACCTAACCTAACCTAACCTAACCTAACCTAACCTAACCTAACCTAACCTAACCTAACCTAACCTAACCTAACCTAACCTAACCTAACCTAACCTAACCTAACCTAACCTAACCTAACCTAACCTAACCTAACCTAACCTAACCTAACCTAACCTAACCTAACCTAACCTAACCTAACCTAACCTAACCTAACCTAACCTAACCTAACCTAACCTAACCTAACCTAACCTAACCTAACCTAACCTAACCTAACCTAACCTAACCTAACCTAACCTAACCTAACCTAACCTAACCTAACCTAACCTAACCTAACCTAACCTAACCTAACCTAACCTAACCTAACCTAACCTAACCTAACCTAACCTAACCTAACCTAACCTAACCTAACCTAACCTAACCTAACCTAACCTAACCTAACCTAACCTAACCTAACCTAACCTAACCTAACCTAACCTAACCTAACCTAACCTAACCTAACCTAACCTAACCTAACCTAACCTAACCTAACCTAACCTAACCTAACCTAACCTAACCTAACCTAACCTAACCTAACCTAACCTAACCTAACCTAACCTAACCTAACCTAACCTAACCTAACCTAACCTAACCTAACCTAACCTAACCTAACCTAACCTAACCTAACCTAACCTAACCTAACCTAACCTAACCTAACCTAACCTAACCTAACCTAACCTAACCTAACCTAACCTAACCTAACCTAACCTAACCTAACCTAACCTAACCTAACCTAACCTAACCTAACCTAACCTAACCTAACCTAACCTAACCTAACCTAACCTAACCTAACCTAACCTAACCTAACCTAACCTAACCTAACCTAACCTAACCTAACCTAACCTAACCTAACCTAACCTAACCTAACCTAACCTAACCTAACCTAACCTAACCTAACCTAACCTAACTAACCTAACCTAACCTAACCTAACCTAACCTAACCTAACCTAACCTAACCTAACCTAACCTAACCTAACCTAACCTAACCTAACCTAACCTAACCTAACCTAACCTAACCTAACCTAACCTAACCTAACCTAACCTAACCTAACCTAACCTAACCTAACCTAACCTAACCTAACCTAACCTAACCTAACCTAACCTAACCTAACCTAACCTAACCTAACCTAACCTAACCTAACCTAACCTAACCTAACCTAACCTAACCTAACCTAACCTAACCTAACCTAACCTAACCTAACCTAACCTAACCTAACCTAACCTAACCTAACCTAACCTAACCTAACCTAACCTAACCTAACCTAACCTAACCTAACCTAACCTAACCTAACCTAACCTAACCTAACCTAACCTAACCTAACCTAACCTAACCTAACCTAACCTAACCTAACCTAACCTAACCTAACCTAACCTAACCTAACCTAACCTAACCTAACCTAACCTAACCTAACCTAACCTAACCTAACCTAACCTAACCTAACCTAACCTAACCTAACCTAACCTAACCTAACCTAACCTAACCTAACCTAACCTAACCTAACCTAACCTAACCTAACCTAACCTAACCTAACCTAACCTAACCTAACCTAACCTAACCTAACCTAACCTAACCTAACCTAACCTAACCTAACCTAACCTAACCTAACCTAACCTAACCTAACCTAACCTAACCTAACCTAACCTAACCTAACCTAACCTAACCTAACCTAACCTAACCTAACCTAACCTAACCTAACCTAACCTAACCTAACCTAACCTAACCTAACCTAACCTAACCTAACCTAACCTAACCTAACCTAACCTAACCTAACCTAACCTAACCTAACCTAACCTAACCTAACCTAACCTAACCTAACCTAACCTAACCTAACCTAACCTAACCTAACCTAACCTAACCTAACCTAACCTAACCTAACCTAACCTAACCTAACCTAACCTAACCTAACCTAACCTAACCTAACCTAACCTAACCTAACCTAACCTAACCTAACCTAACCTAACCTAACCTAACCTAACCTAACCTAACCTAACCTAACCTAACCTAACCTAACCTAACCTAACCTAACCTAACCTAACCTAACCTAACCTAACCTAACCTAACCTAACCTAACCTAACCTAACCTAACCTAACCTAACCTAACCTAACCTAACCTAACCTAACCTAACCTAACCTAACCTAACCTAACCTAACCTAACCTAACCTAACCTAACCTAACCTAACCTAACCTAACCTAACCTAACCTAACCTAACCTAACCTAACCTAACCTAACCTAACCTAACCTAACCTAACCTAACCTAACCTAACCTAACCTAACCTAACCTAACCTAACCTAACCTAACCTAACCTAACCTAACCTAACCTAACCTAACCTAACCTAACCTAACCTAACCTAACCTAACCTAACCTAACCTAACCTAACCTAACCTAACCTAACCTAACCTAACCTAACCTAACCTAACCTAACCTAACCTAACCTAACCTAACCTAACCTAACCTAACCTAACCTAACCTAACCTAACCTAACCTAACCTAACCTAACCTAACCTAACCTAACCTAACCTAACCTAACCTAACCTAACCTAACCTAACCTAACCTAACCTAACCTAACCTAACCTAACCTAACCTAACCTAACCTAACCTAACCTAACCTAACCTAACCTAACCTAACCTAACCTAACCTAACCTAACCTAACCTAACCTAACCTAACCTAACCTAACCTAACCTAACCTAACCTAACCTAACCTAACCTAACCTAACCTAACCTAACCTAACCTAACCGAGTTATTGACAAAAGTCTGTGACACTAGTTTTTGCCCGAATTTCCAGACTTTCCCTAGTCTCTGCCCCTGGGTGTGAGTGAGGTGGTCTCCAATCACATTTTCTGATAGGGGACATCCTCCTCTTCAATAACCAATTTTCACCATATTTTTAAATTCACTATTCCAATAGTTATTAACTTTATTTCAAATTTTTTCCAAATTTTTTTGTCAAAACTTCGTCAACTTTGCGCGCACATACCTGCCTACCCCAGCGGGTCGCGTTGGGTTGAAGTATCTGGTTTTGTGCGGGACACCTTCAGCTATCTGTAGGTACCACCCGCACAAACCTACCCATCAGGGTTGCGAAGTTATTTAGGTTTTTCTGAGGAGTAATTTTAATAATTTTGTTCCGTAAAATCAGAGCGAGAAACACGTCGCTAACGCGTCGCCGACTCGCGCGCCCCCTAAAAACCCCCGTATCTCGGGAACGGCTACAGATAGAGCGTTTTTAACACCGGCTAAGGAATACTATACTATCGTATAGTATTCCTAACCCAGCTCGGGCGTATCCCACCTCCACATCCCCCCCCCCCAAATTTTGATTTGCCCCTTTTTTAGTTTTTATTAGTTTAACCATACCTTTTGTGGTCGGGTATTGTATTTCTTTAAACCCAAGCCGGGATAACTTGGTTTTGGTCAAGTTACACCCTTTGGTTTTTACTTTTTCAATAGTTTAACTAATTATTTTATCAGGTCACCCTTACTCCAACTTGGTTCCTCTCATATCTCTGGAACCAAGCAATCTATCGTAATTCTGAGTTCAGTTTAGTATAGAAACGTAGGGGTAACACATTGATTGGACCTGGTCCGGTCCCCCTACCCTCAAATTTTTCACTTTTTATTTTGATATCTCCCTGACCTTACCAGCCCTGGTAGGGGCCTTACCGCATTTGGATAGTTTACATCCCCCCCTTATAGGGCCACTTTATCCCGTCTCCGAACTCCTCGGATTCTGTTCATCATCAGGCACTTTTCGCGTTTTTTCTTATAATTTTTAGTTTTTCAGTTCTGTAATAGTTTAAGTACACTGTACACACTCTATTCACATACATTACCCCTTCCTCCCCTCCTCATTTTTTGCTTTTTTCTCAATTTTTGTATATCTTTTAGCATACATCTTGGGAACTAGTATAACATTGCTTAGATTCAGACTCCCCGCCCTCATTTACGACAGGAGGACAGCACCAACCCCTTTTTCTGGCCCCCACTTAGGGATCTAGGCCTAAAATGGCCTCACACAAGCCCCCCCCTGGGGGCTCTAAATCCTCTGCTGAGGTATTCTCAGCCTACAAAGCAGCAAGCAGGCAGCTCGCCGGGAGCTTCGACTCTCTGATTTTGTCAGATGAGGAGGGACTCGGCGAGATGTTCTACGAGCCATCTGTCAGAGAGGCCTATCGCCCGCCCACCCCTAACATCGATTCCAACACCGCTAACATCAATCCACTTGATGAATGCTTGCGCGACTTTTTAAAGGAAAAGATCACCCAATGCAAGAAACTTCTCACAGAGGGCAAGAGCCTTAAAAAAGAGAATAAGAATTCTATTCTCTACATCTTTGAGCAGATTTTAACTTATCCTCGCTTCCCTGCTCCCACCCCCATCCGGGCTGCACCACCACCATCTATCCCTGACACCAAAAGTCAGGAAAGCCTCAAGGAGAGCATTATCTCCGAAGTCACTAAGGCAATGAAGGCTGAGATTGCCAACCTTACTAAGACCCTTACCCCCCCTGCCCCTGCCCCCTCTCAAACCACTCAATCCACTCGGCCGTCGTCGTACGCCGCTGCCGTCGAAGCCATGTGCCAAACCCCACGCCCTGCCATCCCCCCAGTTTTACCAACCTCCAAGCCGGCGATCATCGTCTCTTCTAAGAAGGAGGTGGTCGCCCCTAAGGAGACTCTCAAAATCTTTCGCTCGGAAGTAACCTTCCGGGACACAAACTTCTGCCCCTCTGATGTCAAATTCGTCTCTAACAACAAGCTTAGGGTCGAATTTGACAGCGAGGGTGCACGGGACATTGCCCTTCATAAAGTGAATTTCGAGGCAGCCAATTTGTCTGCCGAGAAATCTAAAAAACTAAAACCCATGCTGGTGGCTAAGGGAATCCCTAACGAGATTCCCACTGAGGAACTCTCAACCATAATTCTCGAGCAAAACGGTCTCCAACTCTCACACAAACTCACCGACATAGTCTTTCGGTTCAAAAGGGGCAACCGAAATGACGACCTATATAACGCTGTCTTCGTGGTGTCCCCTCCCTTATGGAGAAAACTTCTCAGTTTTGGGAGGGTTAATTTGGACCACCAGCGGGTCCATGTTGAGGAGTATTCCCCGCTCCTCCAATGTTACTCTTGCCTGCAGTTCGGCCATACCCGGAAGAACTGTACGGCCGACAAAACCATCTGCTCGCATTGCTCGTCCCTCACACACGTCTATAAGGACTGCCCTGTAAAAAGGGACAACAAGGCAACGGACTGCTACAATTGTGTGCAGTTCGTAAAAAAGTACAATCGGCCATGTAATACAAAACACAGTGCTACCTCATCCACTTGCCCTCGTTTGGTTCATGCCCTAAACAAACTTAAACTAAGGATCGACTATGGACCATAGTCATACAAACACACACATACACACAACATACACATTAACTTATCAAATTCATCAACCTTACAAATCATAATAATCTTGGGCGTGGCTTATGCCACACATTATACTATCCACTCACACTCTACCCAAACCCGATTGTTACTTCACTTATGCCTGATGTTTGTGTGGGGCGGCATACAGGGGCCTCCTGCTGGTGTCTCCTCACCTCCCCCCTCTTCACTGTCCAGTTAAATTCCGTTTTCAGGTTGCCTACCGCGCCTTGTTGTATGCCTGTCTCAGGCGCCGCTTTTGCGGACTCACTTTGTCTCTCACACACTTACCTCTCTACTACACACTATTTTCAATGTTCTTTCTGTATATAACTGTGTCTAGATTTAAGTTCCATGTAAAGGACCACTGTAAATATTTTACAATTCGCAACATCACATTCTATACTTCTCTCACTTTTACTTATACACAATCTTTTCTTATACAATAACACTTTGGGGCAACCCTCTGTATATAGTATAATGGTCCTTTACAGTTATCTAGATTTAAGTTTATTAGTTATAAGATTTTTATTATCTTAGAATAAGCTTTTTCTTATGTTATGCAAAAACTACAAAAACCCAAAAATATTTAAAAAACTTAAAACCAAAAATATTATTTTCTCCACCTGTCTTCATTTATTTACACCCCTACTTCTCTACAAGTGCCCCCCTCTACGGCACAATTTAGCAGGCTAACCACCTGCTGCTTTGTGCAATAAAGGGGGTCATAGTGTTTTATTTATTATATATAATTATATATATCCATCTACTCCTACCCACTCACATCATTCTCACCCAATCTCTCTCAAACCCTTTTCTCTTATCTTCTCTCACATAGGAAAGGCGCAGACGTATACTTAGCGTTACCCTTTCCTTTTTCCATATAACATACTTAAAAAAAAAAAAACCTAACCTAACCTAACCTAACCTAACCTAACCTAACCTAACCTAACCTAACCTAACGGCGAATAATTTCAGAACTAAAAGCCCTATTTGGGTGCGGTTTTCGATTTCCACATCCACAAATCACATTTATCTGTGTCTCGGGCACACTTCCACGTCCCTGGAGACCGGAAAATTTCATTTTCCTACAATTCGCATTTTTATTTTTAATTTAACATAGCAAGTTGACAGCTAAAATTTTTAGTATCCGATTTTTGACCAAATTTTGATTTAAACAGATATATAATAGTCTGGAACCGCTCCCGGCACTCGTCCCGGTGACCGCGACCTGCAACAAACAAAAATAATTAGCATTTTCTTTAATAAATTACACAAAAACACAGTTTTTATTCCATAACTTTTAGATTTTGTTCCCTGCCTACCCCCGATTAGTATACAGTTATATAGCCCTCGGCGTCCCGCTTCCGCTGGTACCCCACAAGTGGGGGTTATCTGCTGGAATTTTCAAAAAATTGCCCGCCCACCCACCCTCTAGGGGCTTGGCTAGGTAAACTCGGGCCAATACCAACAAATTCGCACATTTTTAAAACTTTAAAATTTTTAATATCTTCATTAGGTGGTCCTTACAAGTGAAAATTTTAACTCAAGTCCTTTTTAATAAGGCAAAATTGACGTTTTAGTGATTTTATATTAATATACAACTTTTACAAACTTAATATTCTTTGCCTTATTTATTGATTGCTTTAAAATTTATGTTTGACACAACCACTTGGTTGAACTGACGAGTTCCCCTCTTTACAGGGAACTCTTTTAACTATTTATAGACAAAATTATAATTATTTTTAATTATTTTAAAAAATCATTTTATTTTATTTTATTTCATTTTAAAAGTTATTTATTTCTCCGCAATCAAACTCGACGACTTGTTCTTAGGATTATATTTTATATTTTAATAGGACCACAAATATGTTCGGCCACCGCACCCCGGTTAAGAGGGTTTCGGGCGCGGGTGCGCAAGTTTCGCCCCAAATGACGGAGGTTTCGAGACCCTCTCCTCCTCGACCAACTATTGCGCCCACGAATGTGAGGCGCTCGATCGGAGAGTTGGAAGAAGCTGGCAGTAAATACCCAAACCGCGTCGCTGAGGCGCGAGCTTGCCTTAACAAGGCAAAGCTCCACCTGTCCGCCTCCAGAAATCTGAAGACCGAGATCAAAGCGGGGGTGCTGTCAGCCATCGACCGACTCTTCGAGTTGGTCAAGGAGGCTGAGAAGGAGAAGGGGAAGCCCCAGCCTGGTCCCGTCACCAAACCCCCCACCAAATTCCAGATGGACGAAGCTTGCCAGACAAATCTCGACCCGAGCCCGACAAACCGGAGTGCGGCTGCACCAGAAGCCGCCGAACTTCTTCAGGCCCTTAAAGATCACTCCCTCCTGGTAAGGGAGTGTAATGACAAGGTGGGGGGCCTGAAGGATGCAATCGACCGCCAATGTGACCAGCAGAAGTCAGCTCCACAGGCCAATGCCACGGCTCACGTCCCAGTCTGGGCCCCAGCGCAGCCTCAGCACAAACCTGTACCGAGTCGCTCCGTCATTGTGTCCTCAACTGAGGTTATGGACACGAGTGACGGAGTGATCGGAAGGATCAGGAAGGCGCTGGACGCCAGGACGACCGGACTCCAGGTCGAACGAGTCCGCAAGGTCAGAGACCAACGCGTCGTCCTGACGTGTGGCAGTCAAAACGACCTAGATAAAATAAAAAAGAAGCTGACATCTGACGTCGACCTACGAGTGGAGAACGCGCCAACGAAGAGGCCGTTGGTAATAATAAAGGACGTACTTAGCTACAACAGCGACGAAGATATCATCGCGTCCCTGAGGATGCAGAACGCCGCCGTACTAGGTGACCTGACAGAGGAGGAGTTCGCTGCCACGGTCAAGTACCGCAGACGGGCGAGGAACCCGCACGAATGTCACGTCGTGCTACAGGTCTCGCCCAAACTGTGGCAGCGGGTCACGGCCGCCGGCAAAGTCTACATAGACTTGCAACGTGTCACGGTACTAGACCAGACACCCCTTATACAGTGCACGCGGTGTCTGGGGTACGGGCACGGACGCAAGCTATGCAAGGAGGCGGCCGACTCCTGTAGTCACTGCGGTGATCTGCATCTTCGGGCAGCCTGCCCGAAGTTCGCCGCCGGTGAAGCTGCCAGCTGCAAGAACTGCAAGCTGGCCAAAGATCCAGCGGTGAACCACAACGCGTTCGATGGCGACTGCCCGATACATCGAAAGTGGGACGCGATAGCTCGTTGTAGCATAGCGTACTGCTAACGCCAACGGCCTCAGAATGAACAGGAACGAGGACACCGACATAGGGACAACGAGTAGCAGGAGTAAAGTACTCGGAGTGCTTTTCGACGTAGCGAGCGTGCAAAGTCTGGACCGGAAGACCGACCTCGGAGTACGCAACACAAGTGCTGGATACATGTTATCATGCAAGACGGGCTTGCATGGCGGAAACGACAAGTCGGTCACTGGTCCAAGCTGTATAGCAACA